>CM066320.1:91467571-91470071 GCA_033807775.1 Saussurea involucrata
TATTCATTACAGGAGAAAGTCACTATCCTCAGTTGCCTTGTCTCTGCATTTAGCCCCCCCCCCCTTTCAGCCCTAGACTGGGTAGATTCTTTCGATTCTTCAATGAAAGCCTTCATGAAAGCTGCAACAGGATAAAGGATATCCTCTCTTCTCTCTCTGTCTGTTTAATGCCTTCTATTGAATCGATTGGTGCCATTTCTTCTCTTGGAGGCAGGGCAATAGATTCATCTTGTCTTTGGCTTGTGAAGGGAATGAGGTAGGGTAGCCAAAGCCCCCAACAAAGGGATAGGGCAATCCTTCCCAAGTAATGCACAAGCAGGATCAGGACTAGAAGGGTGTGAAGAGTAGGGGGATCTCTTGTGCAAAGCAAAGACAGGTACATGCTAGCAAAGAAGGGAAGTGGCAAGGGATTTCAAAGAAGAAGAAAGAAGAGAAAGTTAGTACACAGAGTCTTCCCCTGCCTAATTGATCTAATGATAAAGAAGTAGGCTAAGTAAAATAGAAAGTGTGTGTAAACAATAAGTAATGACTTGCTTTGTGAGAGCTCAGTTTCTAAGACGAAGGCTAAGAATTCTCTACTAGAGGGATTGAAAAGATCGAGGGTAATTTTTGAGTCTTGATGGACCTTTCTTATTATAGGCCAAAGGAATAGCTAAGGACTTCTTCCCTCATTCTCATCAAATTGGGCTACCTCAGGAACTATAGAATCTCTCAGGAGTTGAATAAACTCTTTTATGCTAGTTGAATTGGGAAGCATGATAAGTCCGTACTCCACATTCTAGCTTCATCCTTGGTTTTCAAAGAAAGGAAACTTCTAAGACTGACTGAAGAGAAAGGTAAGATAATCCTTTCTGGCCTTAACTGAAAGCGGAGGAGGCCCAGGTCTACATACTGGTCTTGGATCAATATCATCCTCCGGGAAAGAAGATCGGGATTAGTCTCCTTGCCATTGCTACTGTCTTTGAAAGTCTAGCTATCCTCTCCTTGTCATGCTTAGTTATTCTGCATTCCTCCTTCTTCTGACCTTGCCGGGAAAGAACTGACCTTTGTCCCCGTTTTAACTCACCTAAAGTCCATTCCTTGCTCTTGCCTAGTTCTAGGCTTAGACGAAAGGGATCATTCATAGATTCCATCTTTCTAGCATTTCATGTCTTTCTTCCTTGAACTCTAATTCATGCCATTCATTGTTAAGTCCTTCTATAATAGCTATTGGCTCTCTTCTTACCTCCCCTAAAGCCTATTGAAGAAAAATCTGAGGCTCATTCGCTGCCCTAAGCCCTACAGTTCCTTCAATTACCACCTAAGATGAATCTATTGCCTCCACGAGTAGATATTTAGTATTGAATAGTGTCAAACCCAATCCCAAGCAATAGTCAAGAAGAAAAACTCAGGACTAGGAAAGAAAGGCAGAGACAGGGAAAGCTAGGGTGATAGCCCTATAGATGAGTAATAGGGAGCACTCTGCTACACTCATTAGGACAACAACCTCCTAACTACTATGAGTTAAGCAACTAATGGACAGACCAGACCGCATAAGACTACTGGAATAGAAAAAGAGAAGGGATTCACGGGCAGTGAAGGCAACCAAGGGATAGGAATCATTCCATTCAATTCCGAAGCCTAGCGTCTCCTGTAAGACTCTATCACCTTAATTCTTTTGTTGAGGTTCTGGCACTTCTTCCTCCGGCCCTCTATTTACATAGCGAAGAAAGGCAAAGGCTCTTGCTCGAATGCGTGACTTATGTCTCTTTTTCCATTTATAAAAAGTAAGATGAATCTACGCTCCTCGACCTATAGTAAGTGAATGAGAGGGTATGGGGTTCCGGGTCTTTTTCCAGTCAAAATTTACTAATAGGCAATCCCATTTTTCCGTGATAATGTGAAAGGACTCAATTCCTTCTTTCTTCCCCAACGAAATGTAGCAGGAACAGCCTTCCCGCAGTCGCATTAAGGAGATTTTTTCTTGAAACTCTTTATTCCTTCACCCGTAGCAAGTACTCATTTCTATTTAGTTGTTTTCTTACTCTATCCGGCTATTGAACCTGGTTTCCCTCTGCATATGGTAATAGAGAGTTAGACAGCTTAGAGAGCTCCTCAAAGGGCTAGTTCTCACTCTGGGGACCCCCAAGACTGTCTTTCCCTGTCTTTCCTAGTCTATATAGGTCCAATCTCATCTGCTAGCGCTTCTTCGTTGCTTGGTCGGGACACATTCATCGATTTCTTTTAATTCTTCCTGGGCTTGCAAGTGACTTACTTCTTTTGGCCGTTCTTGCTGTCTTAAGTCGTCCTCTTTTCTTTAGAAGCTCTTAATTGATTTCGTGCCTGCCCTAAGGCTAAGGGGAGAACTGCATGTCCTACTAGTCGGATAGAAGCCTACCCACCTACCAGCCTACCTTCTTCATATCGAGCCGGACAGGAGAGACACTCTTTAAAGTTAATAGAAGCAATTCCTTTTATAAGCTTGAAAATAGGCGTTGTAAATCAATTCAAATAGATAGGG
>CM066320.1:92090071-92100071 GCA_033807775.1 Saussurea involucrata
TCTACTAGAACCCTTCTTTTTTATTGGGTTGTAATGTAAATAGTTCATGATGGAGCTCGAGTAGAAAGTATTGATTAATTTCTCAGGGGCAACGATCTAGGGTTAATGCCAATCAATAAATTGGAACAACTTCGTAAGTATATCTTCGATATAGAAACTGAAAGGATCCGATTCGAGCAAATTATCAATTCAAAAAAATTTGTTGGAACGGCTAAAACATTTTTCGATCCACAGTGTATCACGCGTGAATCAATCGTCGGTATGATTCTTTGATAGAAAGAAATCACAAAAGGGGTATGTTGCTACCAATTTTAAAGGATTAAGAAGCACCGAAGTAATGTCTAAACCCGAGGATTTAAAACAAAGATAAAGGATCCTAGAACAAGGAAACACCACTTCAATTGTCTCACGGATCCGAATAAAGAATCCAAATAGATTTTAAACGAGACAAAAGGGGGGTTAAAGACCACTCAATAAAAAAATATCTTAAATAAAAATCTTTAAGATATTTGAGAATTATTCAACTTGAGTTATGAGTACAAATGATTTTTTATTTTTTTAGGAAGGGTGCTAAATAAATATGAGTTAAATTATAGGCTAATTTATTTTATGGATTCCTTTCTAGGGGGGGGGGTTCTTTTTCATCTACATCTATCCCGATGAGCCGTCAATCGAATCGTTGCAATTGATGTTCGATCCCGAAGAGAAGGAAGAGAACTTCGGAAAGTGGGTTTTTATGATCCGATCAAGAATCAAACTTATTTAAACGTTCCCGCTATTCTCTATTTCCTTGAAAAAGGCACTTAGCCTACAGGAACTGTTCAGGATATTTTAAAAAAGGCATAGGTTTTTAAGGAACTTTGCCCTAATCGAGCGAAATTAAATTAAATTAAGGAAATAAAAACTAAGGGTAGGATAGTGATTTCTATATAATTTTGGATATCTTTTCTATACTATGTTTCGTTTTTTTATTTCCTTCTTTTCTTGCTCTATTCGTATCTATTTATCATTGCTTTTATAGAATCTTTTTATTATTTGATTGATCCTCACAAAATCGAAAATTATGGCATTACGTGCAATCGGGTGGTTTTCATTCGAACTCTAATACCAAGTAAGAAACAAGGAATCGAAGTTCTTTATTCGACTTATATGGATTCAATACACTATTCATTTCATAAATCCTTTTTCTAATTCGTCTGTATTTATTCTCCATCTAAATTAAAAAATTTAGTATATATGTAGTGCCAATCCAACACAAGTCCTTTTTTACTATTATTTCAATTTAAGTTCTTGTATTTTTTTCCATTGTATTCTTTTCTTAACCTTTATATTGACAACATTGTATCGAACAAATATAATTCATCGTGATAAGCAGCTCTATTTATTTCCGTCCCATAGGTTTTATTTTTTTACCTTAGTTGATTCAAATGATGGGTTCGTCGGATTAGCTTTGATACCCGAATTTTTGATCGAAAAAGTGGATAACATAGAAATAGGGGTCTTACTAATTCTATCTATCTCTTTCTATTTCTTTTCTATATATGGAAAGTTTCAAAATCATCATATAATAATCCAGAAATTTCAATAGAAAAGAAAATGGGAGGTTTGTGATGATTTTGAAATCTTTTCTACTAGGTAATCTAGTATCCTTATGTATGAAGATAATCCATTCGGTCGTTGTGGTCGGACTCTATTATGGATTTCTGACCACATTCTCCATAGGACCCTCCTATCTCTTCCTTCTCCGAGCTCACGTTATGGAAGAAGGAGAAGAAGGAACCGAGAAGAAGGTATCAGCAACAAATGGTTTTATTATGGGACAGCTCATAATGTTCATATCGATCTATTATGTGCCTCTGCATCTAGCACTATGTAGACCTCATACAATAACTGTCCTAGCTCTACCGTATCTTTTGTTTCATTTCTTTTGCAATACTCACACATTTGATTATGGATCTACTACCAGAAAGTCAATATGTAATCTCAGCATTCAATGTGTATTCCTGAATAATCTCATTTTTCAATTATTCAATCATTTCATTTTCCCAAGTTCAATGTTAGCTAGATTAGTCAACATTTTTATGTTTCGATGCAATAGCAAGATGCTATTTGTAACAAGTAGTTTTTTTGGTCACATTTTATTCATGAAATGGATTGGGTTGGTATTAGTTTGGATACGGAAAAATCGATCCATTCGTAAGTACATTCGATCTAATAAGTACCTTAGGTACGTTGCGGTAGAATTGATGTCTATTTCTACGGCCGGTTACTTTCGTATTTTATTTTTTATTACATGTGTCTACTATTTAGGCAGAACACCGTCACCGATTTTTAGTAAGAAACTGAACAACCACTACAGAATAGAAGAGGACTAAGACGACGAAGAAGAATTTGATAACAATAGATCGGTTTTTTATATGTCTCAGAATCAAGAAAATTTGAAATTCAAAATACTTGACAAAAATAAAAAAAATATGAAGAAAAATACGTTTGTTTGTTTGGAAAACCTCTTCTGACCTTTTTTCCGATTATAACCGATGGAATCGTCCATTACAATACATAAGAAAGGTAAAGACAAAAGGCCTTATAAGAAAAGAAGTGTCACAATATTTTTTTTTATACATGCCAAAGTGATGGAAAACAAAGAATATATTTTACATATCCTCCCAGTTTGTCAACTTTTGGAGAAATGATAGCAAGAAAGGTATCGTTGTCTACATTAGAAAAACTCCCCGCTGATGAACTATACCCACTTTTTACAGGTCAGTGGAATATTTATGCTCAAAATCCCGATTCAAGTAGTCATTTATTTGGTACCTCCCAAGGAGCAGGAACTGCCATTTTAACCCTTCTCGGGGGATTCCATCCACAAACCCAAAGTTTATGGCTGACTGATATGGCTCATCATCATTTAGCTATTGCATTTATTTTTCTCATTCCTGGGCATATGTATAGAACTAATTTTGGGATTGGGCACAGTATGAAAGATCTTTTAGATGCACATATCCCTCCGGGAGGGCGATTGGGACGTGGGCATAAGGGCCTTTATGACACAATTAATAATTCGATTCATTTTCAATTAGGCCTTGCTCTAGCTTTTTTAGGGGTTATTACTTCTTTGGTAGCTCAACACATGTACTATTTACCCGCTTATGCATTTATAACACAAGACTTTACTACTCAAGCTGCGTTATATACTCATCACCAATACATCGCAGGATTCACCATGACAGGAGCTTTTGTTCACGAAGCTATATTTTTTAATAGGGATTACAATCCGGAACAAAATGTGGATAATGTATTGGCAAGAATGTTAGAACATAAAGAAGCTATTTTAGGTCTTAGTGAAACACTGGATTTGTTATCTCAACGATTTGGTTCTAACATTTGCGATTTGGTTCTAACATTTGGGTTATAGAACCTTCATTTTGGTTCTAACATTCTACCCCAGGTTCGGCAGGGTAAATGCATTAAAAAGGGACAAATTTTAGCGTATGGTGCTGCTACAGTTGGTAGCGAACTCGCTTTGGGGAAAACGTATTAGTAGCTTATATGCCATGGGAAGGTTACAATTTTGAAGATGCCGTACTCATTAGTGAGCGCTTAGTATATGAAGATATTTATACTTCTTTTCACATACGTAAATATGAAATTCAGATTAACCAAGGCCCCGAAAGGGTCACTAATGAAATACCGCATTTAGAAGCCCATTTACTCTGAAATTTAGACAAAAATGGAATTGTAATGCTGGGATCTTGGGTGGAAACATGTGATATTTTAGTAGGTAAATTAACGCCCCAAATGGTGAAAGAATCATCGTATGCCCTGGAAGATATATTGTTACGAACCATACTTGGCATGCGGGTATATACTTCAAAAGAAACTTGTGTAAAACTCCTATAGGCGGTAGGGGTCGGGTTATTGATGTGAGATGGGTCCATAGTTCTAAGACAGATGAGACAGATAAGACATAAAGGATTCGTGTATATATTTTACAAAAACGTGAAATCAAAGTAGGCGATAAAGTAGCTGGAAGACATGGAAATAAGGGTATCATTTCACAAATTTTGCCTAGACAAGATATGCCTTATTTGCAAGATGGAAGACTTGTTGATATGGCCTTCAACCCATTAGGAGTACCTTCACGAATTAATGTAGGACAAATATTTGAATCTTCACACGGGTTAGCAGGGGGGTTGCTAGATAGACATTATCGAATAGCGCCTTTTGATGAGAGATATGAACAAGAAGCTTCGAGAAAACTGGTGTTTTCTGAATTATATGAAGCCAGTAAGCAAACAGCGAATCCATGGGTATTTGAACCCGAGTATCCAGGGAAAAAAAGTGACTTGTAAACTCTATTATGATCATCCCTCATTGGTTGTCCGCAGATTCCATTATCAAGAAGTGCATCCACAGCTTCTTGTAACAATTTTTCGTGAGATATTATTAATTCTTCTGGCGTAGCTATACTTGTTGTTAATAGATCTGTAAGAGTATTATTCCGATAGATAATTCTTCTATATATTTCACTAGGTAATTGAACCGCGCTTCGCGCGGTGGTTGAAACAAATACTGATATTCTCAATGTTATATGACCCAACAATTTATTATGTAAATTGGTGTTTACCAAATGTTTATTAGGTAAGAGATGTATAATCTATTTTGATGATCGAGAATGTTACCCAACAAAGCAAGTGAGGATGGTAAATAGTCTTCTCCCTCCTTACTGGGCAAGAAGAATGGTTGTTGTCATGCTTTTTATCATGTAAGATTCTTCATATTTACAATTTACATGGTAAAATAACACGTAAGCATTTTGTAAACCGTCTCTAAATATGTGAAAAACTTGTTTGATTAATTTTATTTTATTTATAGTTTGTAAGAGTTATAGCCTTTAAGAAAAAAGAGATTTTGTTATATAAATATATAAAAGACGAAATCCAAAAAATTTTTTTACTAAAATTTGAAATAATTATAAACCAAGAATGAACATTTACCTACCAAAAACATAAATTGCCTTCCTAATAAAGGAACTAACAAATGTCCATCTATAGCTCATCAAATAAAAAATGAAATGAGAACTTTTGCCAACTCACATCCATATGGTTCTTAAGAAGACCATCTATATAAAATGATAGGCCTGCCATTACCCATATTTGCACGACTCATTCTTCCCCAAGTATTAAATCGAATAAGCCCAATCCTTCTCTTCAACTAAGAACCATCTTATGAAAAACATGGCACCAAAACCAAATCTATGGAACCACTTCTCATACCCCCATATCAAATGACCCATTAAGTCGAAGGTACAACTCTTTAAAGCGCAAACATGAAGAATCATGCTTGATCCAACCCTTGAAATTAAGTTTCACCATCTAAAACATAACCTTCAAATTCCAAAATTTTCAATAGAGAACTTAGGAAAAACCAAATCTCCATATCCATGGCTCATGAAGAAAAAAAGGTCTTGCGACTCTTCACTCTTGAAACCATGAACAACTCGTGAAACCAGAATAATGGATGGGCCAGAACAGTAGCTTCAATTAGATAACTACAACAATGATGAAAACAATCTTGCCATCAGCTGCTAAGATCATGACTATATATATGTGTGCGTGTGTGTGTGTGTGTGTGTATGAGAGAGAGAGAGAGAGAGAGAGAGCGAAAAGAAGAGTTACGGTGAGAATGTAAGAAGGAATATGTACCCTTGATCGCTTTTAATCTCACACCACTCATGAACTGCATAATTGATTTGGTGCATCTCACTCCGTGTATCTTAAGAGTATAGTGCATCCACGAGCGGAGATTCCTTCTTACCCTTCTCACCGAAACCCAACCCTGTATATATATATATATATATATATATATATATATATATAGGCAAAGGATGGTGTGAGAAGTTGAGTTAACGTGAGAAGCGTGAGAATTGGATCTGAACCCGTGATCACTTTTAATCTCAAGCCCACCCATGATTCCATGAATCATGCTTGATACGGGGATTGATCTGGTGCATCTTATCTTGAAGCATCTCATCCTAATGTGCATCCAACGGTTGATAACCACTTCTCACCGAAACCCAACCTTATATATACATTTTCTTTTTAAATATTTATTAATTCTCATTTTTAGCGTGTTTTTTTTAATATTCGCTTAATTTATGTGTTGATTGTTAAAATAATACTTTAGCAAGCAGGGGTTCTGAGGTTACCTTCAACTGAGAAAATATTAAAAACACCAACTTCTTGATAACTTTAAAACATCTTAGACAAAGCTCATTAAGAAGTTGATTAAGCTCTCAAATCTATTAACATTATTGAAGTTATCACATGGAAATCAACTATATATTCACTTTCCATTTTTCTTTCAAGTCATATGTGTTTGAGTAACCTCATACTCCAGCAATCTTATTGCCTTTATTCCCTAAAAGCAAATTATCTTGCATAAGTTGAATTCTTCATTTAAGAGACAAATCAAGATCTTGTACTCATTTCTCAAGTTCATGGAATTTTGAAGCGTACTACCGAATATTCACACACACAAAAAGAATAAACATACCTTATCCAAATCACATGTGTAAGTTAAAAGAACTAGCTACCATGTCTAGTTCTTTCACCTCACTCTTGCTCTCCACTCATGTCGATTCACGCTTGCATACCAAACGCACTCTAACAGGTGTCATTGGAAGTTATATTTTTAGTTGTTGTGTTTGTAGTTGATTCATACATGCATTGCACCATTCTCATTTTTTTCTTAGCATCCCTACTTTTTGTTGGTAGGTTCTCTCTCAGTTGGAAGGTAAATTTAATTTTTCTATCAAATGTAAAGTTCCTTAATGTTACCGAATTTTTATAATCTGATAATGATTCATTGGCCAAGGTGTTTGGTCTAATAGTGATTTCAGTTGAAATCAGAGATTAATAGGTGCTCTTGTTTAATCATGGTCCTAAAGCGGATGAATTTAATATATTAATGACACTTTGAAATCATGTTTATGCTATACATAATGCATTTCAAATGCTTATAAATTGGTTACTGCAAGGAATTTTAGCTATTTATGAATAATTTTTTAGAAAAGCAGCAGATATATAAAAGCCCAATAAATTGGGCACCAACCATACAGCACTTACCAAAAACAAATCAGGGCTACAGAAAGGAATGGTTTGTAAGCCACAAACCAATAACTATGTGCAGGCCTAAACTAAACACAAATGACAGAATACATACACGATCATATAGAATAAAAAGGAGTCCATTGGCCAAAATGCAGCAGTCCACAGAGGCACCTGCACTGCTGCACCGAACCGAACAGCATCAATAAGCCTCCGTCTCGAACCAGAATCGCCCCTGCCCATTTACAGGGCCGATCTTGGATCAGCCAACCAGGTGATCCAGTCTATCTTTCGGTCTCGTATCCGTCCAGCTATTTATGAATAATGCTTGTAAAAACTTGATGGTACTTAAAATCCATTGTTACTTTTCACACTTGTCAAGTCACTCAATGACTTGTTAAAATGTTAAGCAATTTATATAGAAATACTAACTTACATAGGAACTAAAATGAGAAGCAGAACTCTTATCTCACCTAAATGAGGATCTTGGATATCCTCATCCTCAAATACTAAATTAACGGATAAATTGATGAAATTAAATTTGTATGTACACTATATAGTTGTTACTTCATTGGCACAAAAACACCCAAATCATTGATCTAAAATCACAAAACCTAATTCATGATCCAACTAAAAACACAAAACCAAAACGAATAGAAATTACCTAGAAATTAAAAGGTATTTTATAGAGTTTTTGTTGCTGCTCCATTTCAAGCGTGAATACAAAACTTGAAATTCAAAACAAATTTGGATTACAAAAGTTGGAGTGAAAAGAGAAGGAAGTCATACCTGAGCAGATAGTTGAGCTAAGCCCGAGCAGATAGTTGGAGGCTAAATAACTTAAATGGAGAAGATGTATGGTCGAAGACTCAGAGTTCATTAAGGAAAAACTTATGCTGATCTCATAACAGATTCGTAATTATTCCGATTGAGAAAGCTACATACATTCAACAGTTCAAATTGCATAGATTCATCAGAAAAGTTGGATCTGCAAACAAAAATTTGTACTTGAAATTTTGAATCTATATCTATATATATAAAACAGAATCATAACTTTTGCATCTATACATCATTTCACAACTTTGCTGGTACATATAATGGCAACATTTTGTTTAACGCCCAAAAAATAGGTGATGACCGATACTTCTGTTCTCACAACCCAATCCATGTTCCTTAAGAATTGGTTGAATACAAATTGATAAGGGCGACATACCATAGCATAAAAACTTCAAAGTTGCAATCTACTCTAACCAACTGTGGGAAACGTCGACATACAACGGCGAGGCACTTGTAAGGGTGGTTCCATGTTTTCTGATCGGAGGCATTGGTTTGAGTGGTCAAAAATTGTATGCAGGTAAGAGATGAATCAGAGGAGATCGATTGAAATTCACAATAAATTAGAGCACCTAGTCGATTAAAGTTCTACAAACCCTAACCCCCAAACGAATCAGAGCAGGTATTGAATAGGTTGGGGTTACCAAGGGAAACAATTTGGAGCTGCCACATCAGCTTCAAACAATTTTTAGGCTGCCACATCATTCTGTGATGATTCTGCTTTATATATTTATATTGATTGATTGATTAATATTCGATAGTTTGGTCTCAACTCAGGAGGAAGAACTGGTAATAGACACAAAACCATCCATTTTGGTTCTATATTTGTTCGAATAAAATGCTTAGCCAGTTCCATGCGTCTAAGCAAAAAGTATTTTCTTCTTCCAACTTTTCGATCTTCCCATTCATTTCCTGTGGGTTCCTCTTCCTCCAATTCTTTCCATTCTACTAATGAATAATCTATAATAATTCGTAAATCTAGATTGGCTAATTGTTGTCTGATAGAACTGCCCTCGATAGACATCTCTCGATTTCGAAATCTATCGAGGCTCCGGGTAGTAAACAAAATTGGGATCTTGTATTTCCAGGGTTGGATTTCATATCCCAATAAACCTCGTAATCGTAAAACAGTGGGTTTTTTTTATCTATGGCCATGCGTGCCCCTCCGGAAGCACACACTATAATAAGAGGTAGAAATTCTTTAGTAGCGTATTCAATCAAACAGGTAATTTTCTCCCCGACTACAGATCCCATACTACCCCCCATAAACTGAAAATCCATAACCCCAATTGCTACGGTAATACCGTTTAGTTTCCCTATGCGTGTTTGAACAACCTCGGTTAATCATGTCTTTCTTTGATAAGTGGGATCCTTATTTAAATAATCGCAGGAAATCCTTTGATAACACGGATTCCTATTTATCAATGATATTCCACGATCAATACAATTGGTTGAATCCCGTGAAATCATTTCATAGAAGTTCATTGAGATCTTCTATTTATAAAGCAAATCAACTTCGATTCTTGAATAATCCACATCACTTCTGAACTCAAACGCGGATTTATATTTTGTTGGAAAAATACAAGAATCCGGATTTAATTCTCGTGTCGTAAGAAAAAAATAATAATCTGGGAAGAAGCAATCTTTTTATTGAACGTGTTGATTCATATTTATTTTGACTACTTTCTCATATTTTATCATATTCTATTCATTTTTGCAAGGTCAATCTCCCTATAACAAGCAAAATTCGTCCAGCGCGTCGACCTGGTACAAAATGGCCATCTTACTGAATCCGAAAGGTCGACTACAAAAAAACGTAGTTATTCCCCCCTTGAATTTAAGAGATAGGGCAATCGTCCTACGAAATCTATGGTTATGCTTTTCCCATGGCCAGGATGTGTAAAGGGCGTCGGTAAGCACTTCAATCGCATACAGGATGAATGACAATGCTGAATCGATAAAAAGGGTCAGGAAGTTGTTCTAACGAATGGAGTTGATTGTCTTACGTTGGTAGAGGAATCCTTCTATCAAAACTTCATAAAATATGAAGGATA